>ML664157.1:4714278-4740530 GCA_007570785.1 Antilocapra americana
AAGAAACAAAGGGAGAAGAACCAAATCAACAGAATTAGAAATGAAAACGGAGAGATCACAACAGAAAACACAGAAATACAAAGGATCATAAGAGACTATTATCAGCAACTATATGCAAATAAACTGGACAATTTGGATGAAATGGACAAATTCCTAGAAAAGTACAACTTTCCAAGACTAAACCAGGAAGAGATAGATAATATTAATAGACCCATCACAAGCACGGAAATTGAAACCGTAATCAGAAATCTTCCAAAAAACAAAAGCCCAGGACCAGATGGCTTCACAGCTGAATTCTACCAAAAATTTAGAGAAGAGCTAACACCTATTCTACTCAAACTCTTCCAGAAAATTGCAGACGAAGGTAAACTTCCAAACTCATTCTATGAGGCCTCCATCACCCTAATTCCAAAACCTGGCAAAGATGCCACAAAAAAAGAAAACTACAGGCCAATATCACTGATGAACTTAGACGCAAAAATCCTCAACAAAATTCTAGCAAATAGAATCCAACAACACATCAAAAAGATCATACATCATGATCAAGTAGGCTTTATCCCAGGGATGCAAGGATTCTTCAATATTCGTAAATCGATCAATGTAATACACCACATTAACAAATTGAAAAATAAAAATCACATGATTATCTCAATAGATGCAGAGAAAGCCTTTGACAAAATTCAACATCCATTTATGATAAAAACCCTCCAAAAAGCAGGAATAGAAGGAACATACCTCAACATAATAAAAGCTATATATGACAAACCCACAGCAAACATTATCCTCAATGGTGAAAAACTGGAAGCATTCCCCCTGAAATCAGGGACAAGACAAGGGTGCCCACTCTCACCACTACTATTCAACATAGTTTTGGAAGTTTTGGCCACAGCAATCAGAGCAGATAAAGAAATCAAAGGAATACAGATTGGAAAAGAAGAAGTAAAACTCTCTCTGTTTGCTGATGACATGATCCTCTATATTGAAAACCCTAAAGACTCTACGAGAAAATTACTAGAGCTAATCAGTGAATATAGCAAAGTTTCAGGATACAAAATCAACACACAGAAATCCCTGGCATTCCTATACACTAACAGTGAGAAATCAGAAAGAGAAATTAAGGAAACAATCCCATTCACCATCGAAACAAAAAGAATAAAATACTTAGGAGTATTTCTACCTAAAGAATCAAAAGACTTGTATATAGAAAACTATAGAACACTGATGAAAGAAATCAAGGAGGACACAAACAGATGGAGAAATGTACCGTGCTCATGGATTGGAAGAATCAATATAGTGAAAATGAGTATACTACCTAAAGCAATCTATAGATTCAATGCAATTCCTATCAAGCTACCAGAGGTCTTCTTCAAAGAATTAGAACAAATAATTTCTCAATTTGTATGGAAATACAAAAAACCTCGTATAGCCAAAGCAATCTTGAGAAAGAAGAATGGAACTGGCGGAATCAACCTACCTGACTTTAGGCTATACTACAAATCCACAGTCATTAAGACAGTATGGTACTGGCACAAAGACAGAAACATAGATCAATGGAACAGAATAGAAAGCCCAGAGATAAATCCACGCATCTATGGACACCTTATCTTTGACAAAGGAGGCAAGAATATACAATGGAGAAAAGACAACCTCTTTAACAAATGGTGCTGGGAAAACTGGACAGCCACTTGTAAAAGAATGAAACTAGAACACTTTCTAACACCTTACATTGAGATATAACACATTAGTTTTAGATGTACAGTGTAGCAACTTGATATTTGTATATATTGCAAAATAATCACACAGTAAGTCCAGTTAACATCTATCATTATACACAGTTACATTGTTGTTGTTTTTTTTTCCATGATGAAAACTTGATTTCAAGAGCTGCTCTCCCAGCTACATTCATATATGAAATACATTATTATTAGTTTAGTCACCATGTTGTACATTATACATCCCCATGACTTACTCATTTTATAACTGGAAATTTGAAGAAAGTTACAGATTTAAAGTCCTTTTTAGATGTCAAGATTATGGGTTGGTTCAAGAGTATGGAGTGGAATTAGATTCAAAGATCTGAGACTTAACTGAGGAGTTGGGATCAGGAGAACCAAGGATAGACTTGAGCCAGAAAACTGGGTGACTGGGAGGAATCTAACCTGTGTGTTGCCTGTACTTAGACATTCCTTTCTAGCTGGGCCTCTTGGGACTTCCCTTGAGAAGGGTTGGAACTCCTAGAGCAAACACGAGGATTGTTGGGGCCCACAGGCTTAGTGGGCCTTAGAGAGCATCACTACAGACAAAGCTAGTGAAAGTGATGGAATCCAGTTAAGCTATTTCAAATTCTAAAAGATGATGCTGTGAAAGTGCTGCACTCAGTATGCCAGCAAATTTGGAAAACTCGGCAATGGCCACAGGACTGGAAAAGGTCAGTTTACATTCCTATCCCAAAAAGGCAACGCCAAAGAATGCTCAAACTACCACACGATTGCACTCATCTCACACGCTAGTAGAGTAATGCTCAAAATTCTCCAAGCCAGGCTTCAGCAATACATGAACCGTGAACTTCCAGATGTTCAAGCTGGTTTTAGAAGAGGCAGAGGAACCAGAGATCAAATTGCCAACATCTGCTGGATTATTGAAAAAGCAAGAGAGTTCCAGAAAAACATCTACTTCTGCTTTATTGACTATGCCAAAGCCTTTGACTGTGTGGATCACAATAAACTGTGGAAAATTTGAAAGGGATGGGAATACCAGACCATCTGACCTGTCTCTTGAGAAACCTGTATACAGGTCAGGAAGAGCAACAGTTAGAACTGGACATGGAGCAACAGACTGTTTCCAAATAGGAAAAGGAGTACGTCAAGGCTGTATAGTCACCCTGCTTATTTAACTTATATGCAGACTACATCATGAGAAACACTGGGCTGGAAGAAGCACAAGCTGGAATCAAGATTGCCGGGAGAAATATCAATAACCTCAGATATGCAGATGACACCACCCTTATGGCAGAAAGTGAAGAGGAATTAAAAAGCCTCCTGCTGAAAGTGAAAGAGGAGAGTGAAAAGGTTGGCTTAAGGCTCAACATTAAGCAAACTAAGATCATGGCATCTGGTCCCATCACTTCATGGCAAATAGATGGGGAGACAGTGGAAACAGTGTCAGACTTTATTTTTTGGGGCTCCAAAATCACTGCAGATGGTGACAAGCCATGAAATCAAAAGACGTTTACTCCTTGGAAGGAAAGTTATGGCCAACCTGGATAGCATATTGAAAAGCAGAGACATTACTTTGCCAATAAAGATCTGTCTAGTCAAGGCTTTGGGTTTTCCAGTAGTCATGTATGGATGTGAGAGTTGGACAGTGAAAAAGGCTGAGCACTGAAGAATTGATGCTTTTGAACTGTGGTGTTGGAAAAGACTCTTGAGAGTCCCTTGGGCTGCAAGGAGATCCAACCAGTCCATCCTAAAGAAGATCAGTCCTGGGTGTTCACTGGAAGAACTGATGTTGAAGCTGAAACTCCAGTACTTTGGCCACTTCATGTAAAGAGTTGACTTATTGGAAAAGACCCTGATGCTGAGAAGGATTGGGGACAGGAGGGGAAGGGGATGACCGAGGATGAGATGGCTGGATGGCATCACTGACTCGATGATCATGGGTTCGGGTGGACTCTGGGAATTGGTGATGGACAGGGAGGCCTGGCGTGCTGCAGTTCATGGGGTTGCAAAGAATTGGACACAACTGAGCAACTGAACTGAACTGAACTGAACTGAACAGGCTTAGTTCTCCCAGATGAAGAATCTATATCTTCATCAGAAGAACCTCAAGATATCTCTGCTTCTTTATGGGTACATGATTGTAGCCTTAAAGTAGCAGAGATTTGTGGACACAGGGAAAATTAGCTCTTACATCATCTAACTGTTTCGTTGAGGTTTAATGGAAAGGGCCTAGGATCTGAAATCACAAAGTCTGTGTTCCAGTCTCAGCCCTAACTAAGGGGGACCATATCTGAAATCACTTGATCTCTCTGGGATTCAAGTTTTTCCTCTTCATCTATAAAAAGGAAATTTCAACTCAAGTAAGTCTTCAGCTCTCAAATACTGCATTAAAAGTTAGATGTTAGCATTTTAGATCATCAACTCCATTGTAAATACTGATGCAAACTTAGGCATTGAAACCATGTGGCATTTCTTGGTTTCAAGGTAGTTAGGTGTGTAAGTTGTTGCTGTTCAGTTGCTCAGTCATGTCTGATTCTTTGTGATCAGGCGTCTCTGTCCTTCACTATCTCCTGGAGTTTGCTCAGATTCATGTCCATTGAATTGGTGATGCTCTCTAACCATCTCATCTTCTGCTGCCCTCCTCGCCTTTTGCCTTCAATTTTTCCCAGCATCATGGTCTTTCCAATGAGTTGGCTCTTCGCATTGGGTGGCCAGAGTATTGGAGCTTCAGCTTTCGCATCAGTCCTTCCAATGAATACTCAGGGTTAAATTCCTTTAGGATTGTCTGATTTGATTCCCACATTGACTAGTTTGAACCCCATGCACAATATAAAAAAGTACATAAGTGCTTTACATTATTTTTGTAATATCTTCAAAACAACAGCAATATGAAAATTTCCTTATATAGAAAGCAGTTGTGGCAAAAAGACCAACACTTGATGAATCTAACAATAGTAATAACATATTAGATAAAGTAAATGTTTATTAGTAAAGATAAAGTGTTTGGAGATCTGTAAGTTCTTTTGTTATTTAATAGAGGCTTGTCTCCGTTTGCAAAAATTTTGTACTTTTGTGAGATTTTCATTCCCAATGTAGAGGTAGTATTACTTGTAAAGAAAGAGTGGTGAATTTCTCTCTCCCTCTTTGTTTTTTTAGTGAGTTTTCTTACATTGAGATCTACTAATATTTGGACTTATTTTCCCTGTCAGATGTAAATTAATGATGTTAGCTTGGGCTTGTGATGGTGGTGGTTGATATTTTTTTTTCCTAGATGATTGTATGATTGACAAAGCTGGCTCCTCAGGTTTCATCCTACTAGCAATTACTGATCCTGCTTCCTCCTCCCCAGTGGTTCCTTCATTACCTTATATTGTGTTTTTGATGATAGACATCCTAACAGGTATGAGGTGATAACTCATTGTGGTTTTGATTTGCATTTCCCTGTTGGTTAATGATGTTGAGCATTTTTTCAAGTGTTTGTGGGCCATCTTTATGTCTCTTTTGGAAAAATGTCTGTCAGGTTCCTTTGCCCATGTTTTATTTATTTATTTATTTTTGGCCATACTGCAGCTTGAAGGATCTTAGTTCCCGGACCAGGGATTGAACCCAGTCTCCCACAGTAAAAGCACTGAGTTCTAACCACTGGTCCACAAGAGAATTCCCCTGTTGCCCATTTTTGAAGTAGATTATTGATTTTTTGGCTATTGTATGAATTTCTTAGATATTTTGGATATTAACCCTTATATTGGAAATTATATATGTAAGTATTTTGTCCCATTCTGTAGATTGCCCTTTTATTTTGTTTGTTGATGGTTTTCTTTGCTGTGCAGAAGCTTTTTTGTTGTAGCTCCACTTACTTATTTTTGCTTTTAATGTCAAGTTCAAAAAGTTCATTGTGAGGACCGATGTCAAGGAGCTTAGCACTGTGTTTTCTTCTGGGAGTTTAATGGTTTCAGATCTTCTGTTCAACTTCCATTTTGAGTTGATTTTTGTGTATGATGTAAGACAGTGGTCTCATTTCATTCTTTGCATGTCCACTTTTCCCAGCACCATTTATTAAAGAGACTATCCTTTTCCCATTGTATAGTCTTGCCTCCTCTGTTATAAATTACTTGAGCATACATGTGTGGGTTTATTTCTGGATTCTGTCTCATTGATCTGTGTGCCTTTATACACCTGCCATACATACTGTAGCTTTATAACGTAGTTTGAAGTAAGGAAGCATGATGCTTCCAGCTTTAGTCTTCTTTCTAAAGATTTCTTTGGCTACTTGGGGTCTTTTCTGGTTTTATACAAATACTAGAATTGTTTGTTCTGTTTCTGTGAAAAAATGTCATTGCAGTTTTGTTAGGCATTAAATTAAATCTATAAATTGCTTTGGAAAGTATGGACATTTTAACAATATAAATGTTTCTGATCCATGGACATGAAATACTTTCATTTATTTGTATCTTCAGTTTCTTTAGTCAGTGTCATACTGGTAAGTTTTCAATGTACTTTCCCCCCCTGTATATGCATTCTGCTGGCATATCTTCCTTTTCTTCCTGGAGCAACATATAGATCCACAGTTATTATTCAGAGATTTTAATGGAGATGATTGGATGCTATTGACTTAATTTCTGGAGTAATCACATGGATTACTGTCATTGCTGAAAAGTACCTTCTCAGTCTGTTTTTATTTGTAGAGAGTCAGAAAGAATCTAAGAAATTTTGAAGTTTCTTTTATTGTGATTGAGCAGGCATGTTTGCCCAGTTAAGGGTAGAGTGGGAATAAGAAACAATATGTCGTGTCTAATGCCTTAGTATTTTTTTAAGATTCCTGTGCCCAGATTTTTTTTTAAATTTTATTTATTTCTTTTCTGTGCACATGCTTTCTCTAGTTATGGCAAGGGAGGACTGCTTTTCATTGCTGTTTGTGGGCTTCTCATTGTGGTGGCTTCTCTTGCTGCAGGGCATGGCCTCTAGAGCAAGATTCCTTAGATACGGTGCATGGACTTACTTGCTCTGTGGTACATGGATTCTTCCTGGATTAAGGATCAAACCCATGTCCCTTGCATTGGCGGGCAGATTCTTAACCACTGGACCACCAGGAAAGTCCCCTATGTCCAGATTTTGAATGTCTCTGATTCAGATAAATGAGTTGTTTTAATTTCATTGTTTATGCAGTTGTTGATAAACAAAAAAAACAAAAAACGGTATTTGAAAGTTGAGAATATGGTGGCTTCTGTAAATAGGCATTTGCTTCTGCCAACAATAACCCGCTATAAAGTTTAATGTTCTAATAGAAGGATTTACTTGAAGGTAAGATAACTCATTTGTGAGAAAAGTCCATTCATACACCATCAGTCATTACTAATATATGACAGTTTTGAGAAAGATTTTTAATCTTGGTAATAATTTTTAGGTTTTGTATAACTACAAAATGTTGTTGTTTAGTCAGTAAGTCATATCTGACTCTCTTGCGATCCCATGGACTGTAGCCTGCCAGGCTCCTCTGTCCAAGGGATTTTCCAGGCAAGAATACTGGAGTGGATTGCTGTTTCCTTCTCCAGAGGATCTTCCTGACCCAGGGATCAAATCTGTGTCTCCTGCATTAGCAGGCAGATTTTTTTTTTTTTTTACTACTAAAGTCACCAAGTCCTATAACTACAAAATAAATGTAGTCATATTCTGAACCACTTAATGAAAACACTTTTATTCTTCTGCAGTGTTTCCTGAGGTTACAGGCGGGTGTTTGAGGAGTACATGCGGGTTATTAGCCAGCGGTACCCTGACATCCGCATAGAAGGAGAGAATTACCTCCCTCAACCAATATATAGGTAAGTGTTTGCTTATTGAGGAGTTTTTAAATGAATTTTTTTCTTATTTGTCAATAAATTTTTGTGAATTGGTTGAATTAACTTTCCTTGGTTATTATAATTTCTTAGTTGGTTATACTTTACAGATAACAGTTTTGTAAATAACAAGTTTATTTGAGCCAAATACCAAAGAATTTTTCTGTAAGAAGGAAAAGAGGAAGATCAGTTCAGAGATGGCAACCCTTCTAAAGATGTGTTTTCTTGATTTTTATTGTGGCAATAAATCAAGTCAATGGTACAAAGTTGTGTACTGTTAAAAGAATAGCATCTTTAGAGATCAGTGCTATATATAATTTTATAAATTAATTTTTGATTTATTCCAAGGTCTTAAACATTTTTGTTTTATGCTGCACAATAAAATTTAGTTATGGGCGTTTGATGGACAGGTGCACACTGCTATATTTAAAATGGATAAACAAAAAGGACTTCCTGAAGAGAAAAAAATTAGTTACTAGCTTTTTCTTGGTATATTTAGCAACTTTTAGATTTAGTGTTTAAAAAATGTCTATACACATAGACTTGAGTTATGAAATTTTGAAATAGATGAGAAATTGCAGCTTCTGATTAATTTACTTCTTTTCTTTTGATAGACACATAGCATCTTTCCTGTCAGTCTTCAAGCTAGTATTAATAGGCTTAATAATTGTTGGCAAGGATCCTTTTGCTTTCTTTGGCATGCAAGCTCCTAGCATCTGGCAGTGGGGCCAAGAAAATAAGGTATGTAATATAATAGTTTTGATACTTGTCGGTTTTTAGGTTGTCAATGAAATAGTCTAGTGAGTTTTTCTCTTTTTAAATACTTTTTGCCATTTATATGTGCTATTTCAACTTAAACTAGTTTTTTTTTCTTTTTCTCTCTTGGCAAAGCACTTAGCTTCCTTTGGCCATAGTCTCCATATTTATATATTAAGAATGATTAGGTCTTATGTTTTATTGTTTGAAAGATAGAGAAGTGTTACCTAAGTAGAACCTGGGCACAAGACAATTTCATACCTGATTTTGATTGTATGACTTGGGCGAAGTCATACAGCAAAACAATGTGTACATAATGTAGGCCTTTTATACCAACTAATGAGTATTAATAGATTTATTCACAATAAAAATGAGATTTCCACCAATTTACTCTTATCCAAGTCTCTGTTTTTATTATTTGTTCATTGACATTTCTGTCCATGAGGAATCTAAAGCAAGTTACCTGGAAAAAATCAGTATAGATATGCTTAAGGACCTTGTGCTATTTTGTTTCTTTGTGGGGTCTTGCTCCAGTGTCCTCTTTGCTAGAGCTCTCATCTGTTTTACTTAAAATCATTTTTTCTGCAGGGTCTACCTTTCTTCTGTGAGAAATGGGACTAATTTTTATTTCTCTCGAATGATACTGCTTAGATTTCCTTCTAAGAACTACTGTCTTTTGGAGTTCTCTGTCTTATTCATTAGTTCTGTGCTGAGACAGCCTTTAGCCAGCTCATAGCAGAGCTGTTCTCTTTCTTACGGAATCACTTCATTTCCAGTAACAGGCAAGACTTCTTAACGTAAACATCCTCAGGTGCTACTTCTAAATGAGATGTGTATCTACTCTTATTAACAAAATGTTGATTTACATAGGATTAAGAGTACTTACGACAATGTTTTGTGCTGTATTTGTTAATTCTGTTGATTCCACATTATCTTTAGTGCAGTTTACTTGTATAGACTTAAACCATGGTCGATCCATGTGGAAGAGGATACCGAAAGCTGTAGCTTTCACGACACTCCTTATGTATTGTTCTCATGAAAGCAAACTTTGTCCCCAAATGCCGGGATAACTTCTATGAAATCAGAGCCCACCTAGCTCAAGTGGGACTAGGGGAAAGCTCCTTCTCATTTGCTGTAGGCATTTTAATTTATTTTTCTGAAGCAGCTTGCTGTGAATTGACATCCTTACTACATCCTACTTTTGACTGGGTGATTTTGTTAAATTAAAACCTTTCTGTCCAGCAAGAGCTTTTAATTTCTTGGGAGCGTATGGATTTGCCTTCAGAAAATGAATGAATGTAACTTAATATGCTAGTGCTTTCTAACCTACGTTTTTCCAGTTTGACTTCACATGACTTGTTTGGAACATGGACAGGTTGACTGAATACATGGAGTTGCTGATGATTGCATCACTAGTCTCCTGGGAATTCATACATTAGATCATAAAAATGCTAAAATGAATCCATCTTAAGCTGGTATTCTTTGACTTGTTAAAGCTATTTTGAGATTTTTAGAAGTTGTATCTTTTTTTTTTTTTCCTTCAAATTTTTGTCCACATGTGGAATCTTAGTTCCCCAACCAGGGATTACACCCAAGCCCTCTGAAGTGGGAATGTGAAGTCTTAACCACTGGACCACCAGGGAAGTCCCTAGAAATTTTATCTTTACATTAGGAATAACATATATAAATTCTTCAGAATGTATAGAGCTGCAAATTCGTGTTGCAGTTTTCTGTGTACATTATCTGAACATATGGCATGGGAGTAATTGTATATAATCTTCAGGTAGATTTAAAAAGAACAGTTGCCAAATAAAAAATGAGACTATGTATTTAGAAGATTACTTGTCATGTTGTTTTGATTTGAGACTGACTTAACCTGTTGTATTTTATTGTATTTTCTTTTAGGTCTATGCATGTATGATGGTATTCTTCTTAAGCAACATGATTGAGAACCAGTGTATGTCAACAGGTGCATTTGAGATAACTTTGAATGGTAGGTTTGGAATAGTTTGCATTTTGTAATAAATTTCAAATGATTTATACAAAGCATCAGGCTTTTCTATTTTTCATAATATGCTGAATTATATCCTTGTATGGTCCTCAGCTACTCCCATGGCTTTAGGATAACATCTGTGATGACTCTTGAATGTATAGTCTGGAGAGTTCTAGACCTCTCTTCTGTGTTCTGTATGTAGCCAGGAATCCTAAACATTACCCACTCCCAAACTATTGATTACCTCAGCTTCTTGCAGTTCTTTTATACTCCATTTGCTCCTTTCCTGGCATTTCTCACTTATTTAATGACACCATTAACATTCTATCCAGTTGCTCTTGTCAGAAACCTAGAATAACATCTTACTCTACATATCTAATGGATTACCAATTTTTCTCAATTCTGCTTTTTACAATTTTCAAAGATCAGCTTCTGTTTATCTTCATTACTAACCACCCTAATCCAAGCCACAATTATCTTGTTACCCTTTAACATATTGTCTGAACCAGAGGTTGGCAAGTATAGTATGGCCTGTGAGCTAACAATGGTTTTTACAGTTTTAAAATTTATTTACTTATTTATTTTTATTAAAAGTTTTTTTTATTGAAGTATAGTTGATTTATAATGTCATGTAGTTTTCAAATATACAATACAGTGATTCCTATATATATATAGTTTTTTTTTTGGATTGTTTTCTCTTCTGGATTACTAGTATTGAGTACATTTTCCTGTGCTATACAATAGGTCCTTATTTATTTATTTTATGGAAAGCAATATCTATATATATGTTAATCCCAGCCTCCTAATTTATCCTTCTCCCTAATCCCTTTCCTCTTTGGTAGCCGAAGTTTGTTTTCTGCGTCTGTGAGTCTTTCTGTTTTGTGAATAAGCTCATTTGTGTGTGTTTTTTTTAAGATTCCACATATAAGTGATATTCTATGATATGTGTCTTTCTCTGTCTGGCTTGCTTCACTTAGTTTGATAATCTCTAGGTCCATCCATTGTTGCTAGGTGGCGCTTAACGTTTTGTTGGGGTTTTTTTGGCTTCACTATGTGGTTTGCAGGGTCTTAGTTCCCTGACCAGGGATTGAACCCAAGCCCTCGCAGTGAAAATGCTAAGTCCTAACCACTGTACCACTAGAGAATTCCTTTCTACATTTTTTAATGGATAAATAATCAAAAGAATATTTTGTGACATGGAAATTATATGAAATTCAAATTTCAGTACTCATACCTAAAGTTTCACCAGTGAAAAATCTGTATAAGTACCTATATAATATCCTTGATTTTGCCTCTTGGTTTGTAAATATTTACTAAATTACTAAAATATTTACTGTCTGGCTTTATACAGAAAAATTTGCTGACACCTGCTCCAAACAGTTCAGTTATTTAAAAGATTTTTTTAAATGCACGTTTCATCTTGTTGCTTTACTGCCTCAAATTTATTAAATGGCTTTATTTTGTTCTCAAGATAAAGACAAGGACATTTAACATGGACAAAATGCCCTGCATGATGTAGTGTAGGCATGGACAAACCATGGCCCTATGTACCATATCTTCTGCTTCCTGCTTTGTAAATAAAGTTTTATAGGAACACAGCCATGCCCATTCATCTGGTGCCTGTGGGCTACTGCTTTTGGACTATAATGGATCTTAAGTAGCTGGGACGGACTGTATATCTTCTTGAACTAAACATACTTGCTCTCTGACACATTATAGTTTTTTGATCCCTGACCTAATCCCTGCTTACCTCTCCAGCCTCCTTTGTACCATTCTTCCATATTTTAGCTTTTATGTTTAATAATAATATCTCTCAATTTTAATAATATCTCTGTTTTAATAATAGTAAGTACAAAGGCTCCTTCCGAGCCTCATATGTCCCCCTTGTAGCATCTTCTTCTTTTAATTTTTAGTGTACAAGGGTGAGTTTGTAGCTATTTGTATAGTTCTTTTTATATTTCCTCTACTAGAATGTAAACTCCATAAAAGCAAAAAGCTTAATTCTGTCTCCAGTTGTGTGCATACAGTACAGTACATATTTGTAGAATGAATGTCTATTATAGAATCATCTTTAATTTGGAGAGGGCGATACCATTTATTTTTGTAGATGTACCTGTGTGGTCTAAGTTGGAATCTGGTCACCTTCCATCCATGCAACAGCTTGTTCAAATTCTTGACAATGAAATGAAGCTCAATGTGCATATGGATTCAATCCCACACCATCGATCATAGCCCCAACTATCAGCACTGAAAACTCTTCTGTAAGTAGTTTAAAAATGCGATAACTATAGGTATCAGTTAATTCTCATGAATCAGTAAGATATTACATATATATTATATTAGTATACTAGATATATAAATATATAATAATAGATATTATATTTATGGTCAGTTAGTTTCCGACTTAAGATTTAACAAATGAATGTCTTTTTCAGTAAAATTTATAAGTGTCCAAGAGAGTTTGGGCCATAAAGTAAGGTTATGCTATTAGTTTTGTTTAAGGCTTAATAATTGGGCCTATAATAGCATTTTTTTGACTATGAACTCCTAGTGACTAGAATTCATGTACTATACCTGTCCTGTACATATACACCCTCTCTTTACCTTCAGATAACTAGTTCTTAAAACTGTGCAATTTCTTTTCACATGCTCGTGATAGAAAATTTATAAGCATATGTACATGAACATGGAGGGGTGAAAGTTAATTTTGTTTAGCAGAGGTATTCTCAGTTCTTTTCTGATCAGCAAGTTAATTTTATAAGAGTGATTTTTTTTTTTTTTTAGAGGCCACATTTATAACTTTTATTACAATATAGTGTTCAGTTCAGTTCAGTCACTCAGTTGTGTCTGACTCTTTGTGACCCCATGAACCACAGCAAAGAGTGATTTTTAAAATGCTTTTTTCTCTTCTTTGTGTCTTTCAGACATTAAGGGATTTTTGCAAGAGCAGCGTGACTGACATTATGAAGGCCTGTACTGAAGACAGCAAGCTGTTAGTACAGACCAGATGCTTTCCTGGCAGGCTCGTTGTACCTCTTGGAAAACCTCAATGCAAGGCAGTTTTTCAGTGCTGGCACATTTTGGAATTCTGCACATTCGTGGAGTGCAATAATACTGTATAGCTTTTTTTTTCCCCCAGATCCACTCAGTTAATAGTTTTAAAAAAAGCAGACATACTCCTTGTCCTTTTTTTTCCTTGGTCATATTTTCAAAAGTAGAAAATTGAGTTGCAATTTTATTTTTTTTCAAAGATGTCTGTTAAATCTGTTGTGATTTTATATGAATTTTCCTTTTTTATAGTTTAAAATTGATCTTTTGGGGACTAGAGCTGAAGTTCCCAAATACTTTATAAGAGTTTATCAGACATCTCTAATTTGCTCATGTCCAATTTATATAGTTTTCAAAATACTGCAGATTGTGAACAGCATATTATATAAGATTATGGGGGGGAAATCCTATATCCAGAGTACTCTACCAATTGTGTATGTGCGTGTGCGTGTGCGTTTGTGATTACCAGAGAACTACAAAAAGACCAACCGCTTTTTAAATCCTGTTATGTAGTTCAAGTGTTCTGCCTTGACCAATTTAATGAGTCGATTAACTGGGCCTTTATACTTAACTCAATAAAAAACTAAACAGATGTAAGTTAAATAAAAAGTTCAAGTTTATTGCCCAGCCTACCTATTAACATTATATTTAACAGTTGTCTACCTAAATTTTTTTTTTCACTTCAGAAACTGTACCTAAATTTTTGTTCTTTGACTCACTGGTAATTTCCTAGGCGACACACTTTAGATTCACACATAAGTAATAGGTCACTCACCATTTTTAGGATAATTGAAACTTGCTTCACTAAAGAAAGTTTAGTTAAACCTCTTCACAACATTAATGTTAGGTACATGGAGATCACTTGACTAATAATTTAACTTCTTTGACATCATATATCAGAATTTTTTTAAATTTGAGGAACAAAATTGAAGTTTTTTATTTGGTGAATTTAATGTCTTTCCAGAGTTCTAAAAAGGTAGTTTTTTTTTTTTAATTGATAAAGACTATAATTTAGCAGAAATAAGACCATAAAGTAGAAAAAATAGCAACAGTCATAACATACTTAAGCTTCCATGTAGGAATAGAAGTGGTAGGTCCAGTTTTGTTAGTGGAAGAAAAGGGATTTATGGAAAAGTTATGAGATGTTTCAATATTGAGTCCACCAAACACTTTGCACAATGTTATACTTCATTTGTCAGTGAATATTCGTTGAAATGCATGTCTGGTTATTATGATGATTGTGACAGCCTCAAGGTAGAACACACTGTAGTCCCTAGCTGAACAGAAGTTAGCCTAATAATTCATGACAGAAAATTGATTAAATGCCTTATCCTTTTAATTAAGGCTGTAGAACTGTTAATCTAAGATCACACTGTGGCAAGAGTCAATACAATTTAAGCTAGAGGTTACTTGGAGGTTATTACTCAGGTGTAATAACATTTCGCTGTCTTTGACTAGGGTTTAAAGCCCTGTTAACTTGATTTGTACCAGCCCAGACTTCTTCCCTCTTACAAGTTGAACACACTGTTGAGTGTGTATAGGGTCTTCCTTCAGCATCAGACATTCCACTAGTGATGGTTAGCCTTTTGATATTTAAATTTCCAAACTTGAATCTTAGATGGTCCCGTGTGTCTGACAGGCCAGCCATGAAGAATTTAAGATTTAATTCTAACTTTTTCCATGTTTGCCTTGGGTGAATGACTCATCTTTTGGAGAGTAACTTAAGTGATCTGGTCACTGAAAAAACTCAGCTATTTTGTTGACACCCATTTCAATATTATTTTATGTTTGGCCATATTTAAGATTTAATAGAGTCTAGCAAAGAAATTAATGGAATGTGTGAATATAAAAAAAACACACAAAAAAAGAGAAAGCGGTTTAAAACGTGGCTTTATTATATTCCTAACATTTCAAAATTTACTACATAGTTGCTTATAAATTGCTGTGGCTGTATAGTTTATAAATGTTTATGTACTGTGTTAATTAGAAGACCATAGAACGTGACACCAGTTTGGTTAATGTTATTGGGGTGTTTATGTAGTTGCTGTTGTGGAAGAGATTATATATTAGATTAATAAAAAAAAAAGTTGGTAAAACCTGGCTTTATACCTCAGCAACAAAATTATCTAAAAACATAGGCTTTCAGGATATATGTGCATTATTCACTCATGGCACTGAGATTAATGATAGCAGTTGATCAAACATGGCTATCAAAATATAACAGGATCCTAATGATGATTCTTATTTTGAATTTTATTAGTTTGGGACCTTGATTGGCATTTTATCATTGTCATAATTTTAATTAATTTTTATTTTTAAAAATAGCCTATAGAACCTTAAAGCATGATTTGATATTTAATACTAAGACAAAATCTTTTTTGAGAGAAACATGAGGAATTGTAAAGTTCGGGGGCTTATTACCTCTATAGCATTGTGAAAATAAACTTTTATTAAGCTGATGTGAAAGGAATCCCTCCTTTCTGAAGGTGAGTCTGTGCTAGAACCCTTGATAATTGTATTTAGGAAATTTTACGTTGTAAAAGTTGTTATCAAGTAATGTTTTCTAATGGCTTCCTAACCCAACCAGTGCTAACATGCCCCACTTCCCCACCCAGCACCCCCACCCCCAGTTTGGCACTCCAGTCTTAACTACGCTTGGACCTTAAACTGCTTCCTGAACCTTATGGTCCAGTTGTGTGTACTTCATTGTTACTTTTTATCAGCTCTGTGGTATGTTCTGTGCTGGGGTGGAGCAAAGAGGAGCAATTTAGATTATTGTCCTTTACCCCTAACCTCCAGAATCCCTGTGAAAGTCATGCTAACAACCCCAAATCTGGAGAGAAATAAAATGAGGGTTTCTCTCTTGACTGATACAGACCATTTAACAATCTCAGAAGAGAAAGCAAAGTTGCTATTTTCCTTAAATCCAGCTGAGCCTTTTCCTTCAAAGTCCCTGGCTCCTTTCCTCTAGGCTTAAAAAAGCAAACAGAAGCAGACCCAGATCTGAACTGAAGAAAAATAAAAATTT
Organism: Antilocapra americana; assembly: GCA_007570785.1. Classification (NCBI taxonomy): domain Eukaryota; kingdom Metazoa; phylum Chordata; class Mammalia; order Artiodactyla; family Antilocapridae; genus Antilocapra; species Antilocapra americana. The sequence goes on from ML664157.1 coordinate 4,730,656, forward strand.
GTCTCAGAAACAGTGGGAAGAGTGTGAAATCACCCATTCTCTGTCAAGGCTTGTAGAATGTCTTTTGTTGCCTTTGTTAAGCATGAACAAAATAAAAGGAAACAACATGATATCTAGGCAAACGTGTAACAGCAATGGTTTTAAAATTTGATAGAATAATTAAGACAAATTCCTGGATCCTAGCCCTAGAGATTCTGATTCATTCTGAGAGGGGTTCCAGTAATTTGTACTTTAGCCCAGCTTCCAGATAATGTTGATGCTGTCAGTTTGAGGTCCACACTGAGGAGCACGGTACCAGAGGTCAGAGTGCAAAGAGCTCAGGACAAATTTAGCTTGTGGAGCAGAAGATTTTCCACATTCACTTCACATTTGTAGAATGACTTCCTAAGAACAAGACAGTCAGTAAAATGAGAACCTCAAAGAAGAAACAGAAAGAGATAAGAGTGTTTCAAAGAAAATAAATTGAAGGTTTAATTGTCCCAATTCTGTTTTATCAATTTGTATATTTATTATCCTTTGGGTTAATATATTAAGATTTTTAGGGGTGAGTATTTTAAAAGGAAATGTTAAATCTTTGAGTATACAATAACTCATTTGAATTGCCAGATTTTCTCAAGGCACAGAGTATTTAAATTTTTACCATTCTAAGTAGGCAAAATGTATACTTTTAGTTTATTGTAGTAACCATAGTAGAATTCTTAAATCACTAGGGAAACTCAAACTCACTCTAAACTTATGCCCCCCAAAAGGAAAAGATTAACTTTCATGTAATAGAAAAATCCAGTGTAAAGTTGGTCTCATTTTCTATGAGCCTCCACTGTAACTGGGGAGAAGATTTTGTGGGGGCCTGGGGAGAATGGGAAAGGAATAAGAAATGATAAAGTCTCAAATTACTTTGTTGTAACTTAAGTTACATTCTTTGGATTCTGTTTCTCAATTAATATCCACTCTAATAATTCTGACATGTTAAGTCTACTTTTCTCTAATTATTGACTTTACTCCCTGCACACAACCTCCTTCCTATTCAGGATCATAACTGTCTAAGACAGTTTATGGCTTTGTGGTTATAAGCTGCTGAGATCAAGTGCTTAGGTACCTGGGAATTACCTGGAATGGATGGAGCCAGTGTTGGGTCGCTTGGCTTGGCTAGTCAAGTGTTAGAACCTGGCTGGCAGGTTGCGGCCAATATTCCCTTGGGCCACTGGCTGTACTCATTTACTTTGTGTACTAGCAACTCTTACTAGAGAAAAAAACAATTACTGCTCTTGTTTATCTCTACTCTTGAGTTGCTAAGAACAGATCTGTTTGCAGGGAAGTATGCTGATGACATTTCCCCCTAAATAATTTTTAATGTATTAGAAAACGCTACTGCATTTCATCTCTTAACAGTCCAGACGATCTAAAGATGAGACTGTTTTTAAGGTATTAAAACATATAGTGTATTTAAATAATAGGTGGGTTATCAGTGTGATTCTGCCAATAAAATTCTGTAATATACATATATATGGAAATTTGATGATGTGAAAAATTTTGAGATTTGCTTCAGAATTCTAGAGAAAAGACTAAGAGTTAAGTATCTTGCCCTGATTAGCTTGTGGGAATGTTAAACCAAAAGGAAAACAAAACCATGTACGGTTGGTGGGGCTTGAGGAAGAAGAGTAAAGAGAGCTTCATCAGAAATTACTGCTGGTGGGAAGAGAAGAGACCACTAACAAAGCCAACTTAAAAATTTAATAACAGTTTCACTTCACAACTGTTCATTTACTTTAGCTATGATGTGGAATTTTTAACTTCAACTAAACTGAAAATAAAGGGCAGGATATGCCAGAAGAGAAGGCAAGTTTTTACATGACAGTTTTCTTGCCTGACATAACTGAAATCAGGCTACGGATGGACTCAGACCTGGAAGGACCCTTCCCCCAGAAGGGATTTAGGAATCACGGTTTTCCTGACCACTTGCCCTCCTTACTTTACATAATGAGAATTGCAAAAGAAGGAGGGCACCAGTCCTAGGGAAGGCAAAGCTCATCTGTAAGATGGGTTTGAAAATACTGCATCTGTCTGAGCTAGAGTTTGGATCATAGGTTTTCTTGAAGTTCTTGCAATTTTAATTCAAAGAAGGTGCTCCTATCCATTAAAGTAGGGCCCCTCAACCTTTGTGCTGAAGCACAGGTCTGCCTGGGACTGGCTTGATGGGACTTTGCAAAGACCTATTTCAAAATCTGTGCAAGAAATGCACTCCAAATTGTTATTGTTGCTTTTAACAAAGCTTTCTTATTGTTGTTAATAACTCCATAAATCTTAAAATTTGCATTCTAGGAAACTGTTTCTCCTGAGACTTGTGTGTAACCGCTGCTCCACTGCTTATTTTTCTTGGGGTGGGGTGGGATGTGTGTGCCTGTTTGTACTCACTGTCTTAGGAAACTTGGAGTCATTTGCTTTAAGATATACATAATGTACTCATTATAGTCACTTGCTTTAAATGTACATAAAGTTTATACATAGTCTGCACTACAGCATTATACTTAAGGATTGTTCCAGTAACTGAAGAGGATGTGTTCCAGGAAATTTGCATCCAGAAGAGGCATGTGGAAGATAATGTGAGAAGCGTAGCTGTGAGTTTTAAAATGTTAAAGAGAGTTACAGTGCCAAGAAACCAATTAAATACTATCCAGAGTAAAGTAATGACAAACATACTAGAAACCTAAGCCTCTGAAAGTCTTGAGGAAGGCTAAAATGCTGGTTTTATAAATGTTGCCTGTGAATGAATGGCTGGATGGAGGAATGGATTTGGGTAAGGCAGTGGTTCTCAGCTGGGGGTTTTCTCCAGGAGACACTGGTGATGAGACATTTTGGATCATCACTCCTGGAGGGTGCAGTGTGTAACTCCTGGTGTATAGCTGGTAGACCCAGAGGTGTGACACATCCTACAGTGGCAAAGACACATTCCCACAACAAAGAATAATCTTGGATCAAAATGTTAGTAGGGCAGCTGTTAGGAGTGTTGGAGGAGGGTGCTGGGAAAGGAAAAGAAAAAGATTGAGAGACAGAGACCAGTGGACCAGCATATGCTTACTTAAAGAGGATGCTGGAATGGATCCTGGGAACCTTAGCCTTTAGCTGGGACCTGGGGTTGGTGGTGGGGTGGGATGGGAGAGGGCAGTTCATTTCTAGCCAAGACTGAAAGGATTTGCTATTAAGGAGGCCTGGTATAGTTTCAAGGGTCTCCTTTACTTCCCTGAGTAGTTTTTCCGTATTTAAATTTAAAATTGCTTCAACAGAGGAAGACTTTCATTCCAAAAATAAAGCTAAATTGAAGGTGACAAATATTTTTGTGGGAAAAGACTGTCAAGCCAACAAAGAGAAATGGCTGTTAGTAAATAATTTCTGGTTTTGACTAGGAATAGAAGAGAAGGACTTTGAGGGCTTGAAGTTGGTAGTGGGCCACTGCAGAGCACAAAAAGGGGTACAGAGAAGCTTCACATTGTTTCCTGGGGAAGTCCCTACTTTCTTGGAACTTGTGTGAGCAAATGAAACATGATCAGAAGCAGCTTTGAGGTAAATAAGTTTAAAAACAGCCTAGCATTTGTGTAGGAATATTTTTTTTCCCTGGAGAGATTTGTATTTATGAGTTGGGTGGTAAAAGATGATTAATATTTCAGACTAATAGAGTCTAGAAATGTCTTCTAACAGTTAAAATAACCTGTGTTTAAATCCTCCAGGCTTCCACCTTTTCTTAGCCTGACTGAGAGGGTGGTTGGGGAATAGCTTTGGGAGTCTGTAGGAAGGACAAGCAAATCCGCACTTTGAAAGGCAACTGTGTTCTTTTAATATTCCGGCTTCAGAATAATGTTTCTGTTTAGCTCCTTAAAGCGTGTTTTGAGGTTTGTTTGTGCCAGGAAATGTGGAGGCTAACAATTGTGAAAATGTATAGAGCAGTTCCTGCCTTCAGGGAGCTTATAGTTCCAGTTAAACACAGCACAAAATGGTAGTCCTGGTAAAAGAAGCCCAACAAAGGGGGCTACAGAAGTAGGGGGTGGGGGCCTTGGCGCTAAACCCTTGAATATACAATTTTTGGTGAATGGGGATGGAGATTGGGGAGGCAAAAGGAACAAGCATTTTGGAGATGGGAAAGTGCAGAGGCATGGAATCTCTGATAATTCCTGCAGGGAAGGATCATGGAGGGGAGGTGTCTGGGAGGGGATGGGAGGAAGAGGGGTGAGTGATGTGATGGGAAATGGGCTGGAACACTAGGTTGAAGGGAAGATGGTAGAGGGCATTGAGAGCTGAGGAATTGGGCTGCATTCTATGGATAACAGCCAAGGAGGGGCTTTGTGCAGGTGAGTAGTAGGATCAGATCTGGGTTTTGAGGTGATTTGGGTCTAGCAAGGGTGTGAGGGGCTGGACCAGAGGGGAGGCAGAGGCTCTAACAAAAATATTCCGGTATCCTCATAGTGTCTCTTCAGATATCTTTGACCTCAGACAAACACAGTGATTTATGCAATTACAACTCAGTTTCTGTGGTCATAGTCCCTTTATATTCTGGAGTTTTCTTTTACTTCAGGGTTTAGATTCATGCTAAAATTTACATTCCCTTAGAATTATCCTCCTCAAATAGAAAATCTCATGTTTACATCATAACTTTTAGCCCTTTGATATCATTTAAGTTTCTTTCGTATCTATTTTCTGCTCATTGGCTAAGGAGCCTGCTTTGCCCAGAGTGGGTAAAATTCATTGTAATTAAAAGTATCTGGAGTTTTAGTGTAATTACTCTTGTGGGGTTTTTTGGCTGCACCATGCAGCTTGCTAGATCTTAGTTCCCCAGTCAGGGATCAAACCCCTTCCCTTTGCACTGGATTGGTGGAGTCCCAACCACTGGACTGCCAGGGAAGTAAGTCCCTCTTGTTTTTTGTTTTTGAGAATCCATCCTTGCCCTTTGTGACCCAGTTCAGGACATAATCCTGACTTTAGTCTCTGGGGATAATACTCTGTGTATCCTGTGAATACTGATTTTAGGAATGATACAGCTAGATACTTGTGTAGGGAATTAATTTTTCTTATTCTAAGGAAAATCATATGATGGATATTAAACTGATTACTCTCTTGGACTGAACGAGAACTCAGTACGAGTAGGACCTAAAAGCCTTGTCCTGAAATCTGAAATCTTGATTAGCCTATACTGAGCTGCCAGATATACTGATGTATAGATTCCCCTCACCCATAGCAGTCAAGATGGCATAATACACTTGCTTTTCTCAGGAGAATAATGGGCAGGACTAAAGGCTTCTCAGTGGTCCCTCACGATGGGGTTGTATCTCCATCTCTTACTATCCCAGAGATTTCTGAAGATCATTTGGTTAGAAGAAGAAAAAAAAAAAAAAACATGTTACAAGGGAATTCATGCTTCTGGCCATGACAGAGTAGCAGACCTAACTAAACTTTCTGAATAGATAACTAAAAATAGATGAAATTTGTGAACAACTACTTTGAGAAACTGGACAACAGGCAATACAGGACTGATCCCCAAGAGAAAGAACACAGCAATGAACCACCACATTCAGGCTTTCTCCTGGGAGTGTATCTTAGCCAGCTCAGGCTGCCCTGACAAAATCCCTCAGACTGGGTGGCATGAGCAGCAGGAATTTAGGTTCTCACAGTTCGGGAGATTATAAAGTAATCAAGGTGCTATCGGGGTTGGTTTCTGGTGAGGCCTCTCTTCCTGGCTTGTAGACTGTCTTCTCACCGTGTCCTCACATGATGTTTCTTCTGTGCCCATGTGGAGAGAGAGAGATCTTTGGTATCTCTTCTTAAAAGGACACCAACCTTATAGGATTAGAGCTATACCATTATGACCTTATTTAACTTTATCTCCGTAAAGGCCCTGTCTCTGATATACAGTCACATTGAGGGTTAGGGCTTCAACATATGAATCTGGAGGAACATGGTTCATAGCGGGCACTTTCCGTGCTAATAGGCAGAGAAGGGGGAAATCCCAGTCAAAGCATAGTCCTGTTACTAAATTGAGGTGGGAGTTCATGGAGGGGGCTAGAACTTGTAGGGCAGAAAATTGAGGAAGGAGTTACACAAAGGAACAGCCACGAAAGTCTACACTCCACAGGCGTTTCCTTGAGTGTAATGCTGAAACCTCTTAAGGGTGGGCACCGAACGGGGAGTTGCAAGCTGAACAGTTACCAGAACACAAAAGGGCTGGGAAACATTCATGTTCTGAGCTGGCAGAATGGAGAGAGAAATTTAGGGCATTCATTAGACACCTGAGAAGGGTTGCATCTTGGCAGTAGAGCTAAACTAGCCCAGAGTAAAGATCACCTTAAATTCCCACCCAAAAGCTTAATAAACCTTGAAAGGAGCAGCATGATCCAGAAGTAATGTGTCACACTGAACAGTCTTACACCCTGAAAGAACTAACAAAATTAAACCCTTCACATTGTAGAGTTTGCAATGTCAATCCATTAAAAAGGTTACTACTCATTGAAGGAATTAGGAAAATATGAGTCACAGTCAGCAGAAACACTGATAAATAGAAAGCAATCAGAAATGACTAACAATGGGATTAGCAAAGACTTTTAAATAGTTTTTATTCATATACTCAAATACTTAAGCAAAAACATGGATATGGTGATGAGAGGATTTGGAGATACAAAAAAAGAACCAAATGGAAATTGTAGCAGTAAAACAATACAATATCTTAGATGAATAGTTCACTGGAGGGGCTTAAAAGATTGGACATTGATTAAAAGATCTATGATGATCTTAAAGACATTACACAAGAAATAAAAAGAAAAATCCAAAGTGGCTACACCATTTTGCATTCTCAACAACATTGCTCCAGTTTGTCAACCAACTTATTATTTGACTTTTTGCTTATAGCCATCCTAGTGGTTTGTGAAGTGGTATTTCATGGTGGTTTTATCTGAAATTTTGATAGCTAATGGTATTGAGCATATTGTCATGTGCTTATTTGCCATTTGTATATCTTTCTTGAAGAAATGTCTATAAGTTATAAGGGTTCTTCATATATCCTGCATATTAAACTTTTATCAGATATATGATTTGCAGATGTCTCATTTTGTGGGTTATTTTTTTACATTCTTGTTTTCTTTTTTAGGGCAACTTAAAATTTTATTGGAGTATAGTTGATTTACAATGTTGTGTTTCAAGTGTACGGCAAAGTGAGTTATTTATATTTTATGTTTCAGGTGTATAGCAAAGTGAATCATTTATACATTACATATATCCACTCTTTTTTAGGTTCTTTTCCCATATAGGTCATTACAGAGTATTGAGAAAAGTTCCCTGTGCTACACTATAGATCCTTATTAGTTTTCTTTTTTGTATATAGTAATGTGTATATGTCAATCTCGGTCTCCCAATTTATCCATCCCTGCTTCTCCTTTAGTAAACATAAATTCATTTTCTATATCTGTGGGTCTGTTTGTCTTGTAAATAAGTTTTTTTTGTACTAGGTGTTAGATTTCATGTATAAGTGACATCATGATATTTATCTTTTTATAGCTTACTTCTGTCAGTAATACAATCTCTAGGTCCACCCGTGTTGCTGCAAATGTCATTATTTTGTTCTTTTTATGGCTGAGTAATATTCCAGTGTATCTATGTACCACATCCTCTTTACCCATTTCTCCGTCAGTGGACATTTAGGTTGCTTCCATGTCCTGACAGTTATAAATAGCACTACAATGAACATTGGGATGCATATATCATTTCAAATTACACTTTTTTCTGGATATATGTCTAGGAGTGGAAGTGCTGTATCATATTGTAACTCTGTGTTTAGTTTTTTAAGGAACCTCCATACTGTTCTCCATAGTGGCTGTACCAATTTACATTTCCACTAGCAAATGAGGAGGTTCCCTTTTCTCCACACCCTCTCCAGTACTTATTGCTTGTAGATTTTTTGTTGTTGTTGGCTGCACCAGGCAGCTTGTGGAATCTTAATTCCCTGACCAGGGATCAAACCTGAACCCTCAGCATTTAAAGCGTGGAGTCCCAACCACTGACTGCCAGAGAATTCCTCGTTTGACGGTTTTCTTGATGGTGGTCCTTCTGACCAGAGTGAGGTGATACCTCACTGTAGTTTTGCTTTGCACGTCTCTAACAATCAGTGATGTTGATAATCTTTTCATGTGCTTTTTGATCATCTGTATGTCTTTGGAGAAATGTCTATTCATTTTAAATTGGGTTGTTCGTTTTTTCATATTGAGCTAAATGAGCTGCCTGTTTATTTTGGAGAATCCCTTGTTGGCCGCTTCATTTGCAGAAATTTTCTCCCATTCTTTGGGGTTGTGCTTTTGTCATATTTATGGTTTCCTTTGCTGTGCATAATCTTTTAAGTTTAAATAGGTTCCATTTATTTGTTTTTGTTTTTATTTTGATTACTGTAGGGGGTGGATCAAAAAAGATTGTGCTGCAGTTTACATCAGAGAGTGTTCTGCCTCTGTTTCCCGCCAGGAGTTTTATAGTATCTGGTCTTACATTTAGATCTTTAATCCATTTTGAATTTATTTTCGTGTGTAGTGTTAGGAAGTGTTCTTGTAAGTGTTTGTGTAAAAGTGTTCTTTTACATGTAGCTGTCAGTTTTCCCAGCACCACTTATTGAAGAGATGGTGTTTTCTCCATTTTATATTCTTGCCTCCTTTGACATAGATTAGGTGTCATAGACAGGTGCTTAGGTTTATCTCTGGACTTTGTATCCAGTTTCATTGATCTGTATTTCTGTTTTTGTGTCAGTACCATGCTGTTTTGATTACTGAACCTTTGTAGTATAGACTGTAGTCAGGGACCCTGATTCCTCCAGCTTCATTTTTTTTTTTTCCAAGGTTGCTTTGGCTCTTAATGATGTCCTTCAAAGCAGAAATTTTTTTTTACTATTGGTGAAATCCAATGTTTCTTTTTTGTTGTTGTTACTTTACCTATTGGCATCATATCTGAAAAACCATTGCCTAATTCAAAGTCATCAAGATTTATGCCTATGTTTTCTTATAAGAGTTTTATAGTTCTTACAATTGGGTCTTTGATCCATTTTGCATTAATTTTTGTAAATGGCTTAAGGAGGCTTCCAAGTTGATTTTTTGCATGTGAGGTTCAGTTGTCTCAACACTGTTTGTTAAAAAGATTGTTTTTCCCTCACTAAATTGTATTGTCATCTTGTCAAAGGTCTATTGACGATAAGTATAAGGGTTTATATCTGTATTCTCATTTTCGTTTTTTTTTTTTTGCCATGTCACACGGCTTGTGACATCCCTAACCATGGATCAAACCCATGCTCCAGCAGTGAAAGCGCCAAGTGCTAACCACTGGACAGCTAGGGAATTCCCTGGATTCTCAGTTCTGTTCTATTCTAGCCTTATGCCAGCTTGCCCTCGTCTTCTATTGCCGATGATCTCTTTGCTTATATTTTCCATTTCTTCGTATATCAGTTTTAGTATTTTGTGTTTGCCTGGGAATCTGTCCATTTCATTTATCTGTTTTGTTAGCATACAGTTGTTCATAGTATTCCCTTACAGTCCTTTTCATTTCTGTAAGTTTTGTAAACGCCTCCTCTTTTGTTTCTGTTTTAGATAATTTGAGTCTCTTTTCTTTTCCTTGGCCTGTCTGGCTAAAGACTTGCCAATTTTGTTGATTTTCTCAAGGAAACAACTTTCAGTTTATTGATTTTTTTTTCTGTTGTTTTTCTACCTGCTGAAAACCAGAGAAGAATCTTATAAAGCAACCAGAGGAAAACAAGACCTGCTTGCTTACAGCAGAAGACTTGCTTGCTCATAGAGGAAGAACAGCTACTAATACAGAACCTAAGGATACTACACTTAAAATAGCTGTGTTGAATTTCTTAAAAAAAA